>CM076576.1:545136951-545164443 GCA_034641835.2 Pinus albicaulis | reverse complement strand
GTAAAATATGTTAACTTTTCTCAAAACTTAACCTAACCTTGTGTATATCTTATAATTCATCATTAAGGACCTGGTAAAATTGTGTTTCACTGAACCCATCTCTGTAATAATGACCATGTTAGTAAATTTCCAAAATTTTCAAAAAAAACTAAAAAAACTTATTCGATTACAAACGTAGATAACGATGAAAACACATCGCACCACATAAAATGTTGTGGCTCATTTGCATTTATCTTTGAACTATTTTTGAAAACACCAAAAAAACATATATGATAGAAAATGTAAAATTTTGTGTGTTGTAGAAGAATTTTGATTTATATGTTGGTACATTAACATTACGTGATGATATGTGAAGGTGGGTCGAGTTGGGCTCATTCACGTACAGAACAGTTCAAGAGCCGGACCGATGGGCATGTTCAGAACATTGCACACTAGATAGGGTCGAGTCCAGCTCATTCGCAAGCTTAAGAGGGACTAGTGCAACAGAACACCGGATAATCTTAGGAGGGTTACACCGTGGAGCAAACAAACTAATTTCCCGAAGGCGGAGAAATGATGCATTTACCTTAAAAAATTAAGAGTTTTGGAGGAGACGCAAAGGGAAAAACAGATGGTCAAGATCAAAGCGCAGAACTTGAACGAAGAGATGGGAAACGGAAATCGTATCACATATCTCATTCGGTAAAATATACGAGTTTGTAATATGGTTAAACTTGCGATATTTCGATGCGATGCAATCACATATCGCACATCGCAAGGTTTGGAGGAAAGGCACTAAAGGAATATGTTATGATCGCTGAAGTGCGAAGTGCGGTAAAACTCCATATCGCTGATTACAATTTGCGATTGGCCCCACCTCTGCTTGCCACGTCACCTTCCGCTCGTCGCACTTCGCACATCGCACATTTTAACACTTACCTTCCATGTCTCATAAAAAATCTGTCAATTTGCGATTGCGATTGGCCCCACCTCTACTTGCCATGTCACCTTCCGCCCGTCGCACTTCGCACATCGCACATTTTAACACTTACCTTCCATGTATCATAACAAATATGCCAATTTGTGACTAGGATTGGCCCCACGTCTGCTTGCCACGCCACCTTTTTCCCGTCGCACTTCGCACATTGCACAATTTAACACTTACCTTCCATGTATCATAACAAAATTCCCGATCTACAATTTGTGAGCGGATGCGATGTGATTTCAAAGGTGAACTCCAAAGGTTTTCAAATCCAGAGGTAAGGAATTTTTGGTGTTAAATCACATCGGAGGAAGAAAGGAGGATTATAACATAAAGCTAGTGAAACACCAGAATGCGATAGAAAGCGTACGCGATGCATTCCAAAGGTGAGCAGAATATGGTTCAAGTCCAAGTCTTGCGGCGGTTGATGAAGAGAAGACGTAACACTGCAGGCACACACAGAGGCATAGGAAAAATCAGGTAGAAGAACATATAGTGGCACTGTGGGAAGCACGACAGCTAGGTCAAGTCAGGCACTGAGGCGTTGTTACAGAACTGTGCAGCTATCGCATCATAACCAAAAAGGATACCTCAGCACTTCGGGAGGATGCATCAACAACATCAGATTCAGCAACATGAACGATATTTCTAGTTTCAATTTGCTTGGTATGATTGCATAAGTAATCTTAAAAGTTTAGGTAGTCGAGTAGTTTCAAGAAGTTCAACAGTTATGAACTAATTTGATGTATTTAAGTAGGTAGAAATAAAGAAAAGGGATTCCAAGTTTTGGACCTCTAGATGACTGTTAATTTGGTGCTGAATTTTCTGAGAAATTAATGAAAGAAGATCGAGTTTCCTACACCTGTTGATGTTGATATGTCTTTCCAGTTTCGCTCTGTGTTTATTCGTCTTTGAATGAAGTGAAGTATTGTAGCAACTGGTCTCTTAATTACATCTCTGAGTAAGAGTTAAATAACCTTAATTTGTGCTCCTTCACTCCATCTCTTCTCCCTTCACAAATTCTCTTTGAAAATTAAAAGTAATAGATTATGTGTTTACAACATATTATTTTGAGTTTACCCTCTCTTCACAAACTCCTGATGAAACTTTAAAGTAATAGATTCTATGTTTACAACATATTTTTTTCGAGTTTCCTCTCTCTCCATAAATTTCCTCTGAAACTTAAAAGTGGTAGATTCTTTGATTTCAACATATCATTTTGAGTTCCCTTACAATTCTTCTTCTCATTTCATTCAAATATCAGCAGTTTATGGCATTGTGAAGGCTTTCATTATATCAGAGTATTTAGGGTATTAAGTAATTAAATTCCAAAGGTGTTAAACAAAGGCCATTTGATATTGTAATTTTCACATACATTTATAAAATTTCTTAAGCACTGATTCCTTACCACAACGAGTGGATTGTTTCTTGAGATACAACATTTTCTAGTGCCATTTTCGGGGACGAAGAGATGAAGTTTATTTTTCCCTGGGGTTTTCACATTATTTCCGCTGGTTGTTCAGTGAGGAGGAAATATTGGGTTGTGTTTGTTATTTTCAAAATTATGGCTTTCAAAAGGCTCACACGAGGTCAGATACCTCACATCAGATAATCCCTGCTTTGCAAGATCCAGAAATATTGGTTTCTAAAAAGGCTCAGAAACCTGAAACTCCTTCAACACCTGATCCTACATTATCTGCTCCTGACAGTAGTTCTAGTAATCCTTTGTTTGAAGATATTTCTGAAATACTTCCTTCCTTGGAACAAGATTCACCTTTCACACCACTTTATTTTCAAGAAACTAAGGTGGAAAAACACTCCTTTGAGTCTGTTTCATTTACTTTGACTCAAGCTCAACAAAATCTAGTTGCTGGTTCCTTTGCTATTGTCCATTAGCCTATCCCCATATTAGTTTTGCCTTCACCTTCGTTCATTTTCACAACGGGTCTGTCGACTACATCTAACCAAGGAATAGTCAATCAAGGTGCAAACATGGCATCACCAACCTTTTTGTTGAACAGAGAGCTCCACTTAACCTTCCTCAACCAATGAATGTAATGCCTCAAGAGTATATTAAATTACTCCCACGTTTTACTGGAGAAGATGAAATAAATGCAGAACAACACTTGCCTATGTTTTGTAATTTTGCTGAATATCTGAATGTAGAACATCTTGATGTTGTAATGAGTCTCTTTGTTCAATCTCTAGATGGAGAGGCTAGGAAGTGGTTTAAGGGATTGCCAGATAATTCTATTAATATATGGGAAGAACTAGAAAATCGATTCACTCAAAGATGGGGTGAAAAAAGGAATCAAGGATATTCAATGACGAAATTCAATGCAGTCAAAAGAAAATCAGATGAAAATGTATCGTCTTTTATCAAAATATTCAATAAGTTGTATACAAATTTTCCTGTAGAAATGAAGCCCCCTCCGTTTGGAGCAAAGGTGGTTTTTGATGGGGCTTTTGAAGTTGATTTTAGTTTCACGCTTAGAGAAAGGAGATCCCCTACTCTAGAGAAGATACAAACATATGCTTTAGATATTCAAGCTAATATGATTGCAGCTGGAAAGGTGAAAGGGAAACAACCAGTCCAAGGGAAGGGGAAAGGAAACGAAGAATCATCACAAGATCTAAGAATTGAAGATATGACAAAGGTGATAAAAAAATTGATAAATATGCTAGCTAAGATGGAGTTGGAAAATAAAAACTTCCAAAGACAAGTACAAAAAAACTGAGGGTGGTTCAACCCTCAATTTAGAAGACATCCCCTGCAAATTTTGCAGAGGGAAAAAAGAGATCAAGACCAGGTTCAAGCACTGTTGTATATAGAAGAAGCACCCAGAGAGCCAGCAAAAGATGACCAAAGGGAGGTCGAGGATCAAGTATCTACTATGCATACAATAGAAGAGGATGAAGAGAAAGATTGTGAGGGAGAATATGCTGAAGCTGAAGTATCTTTCGATCCAGATGGAATGGATGAATAATGTAGACAATTCACAGATTTCATGCAATATGAGTTACATAAAAAGTATGATTTAAGGTCTAGAAAGAGATCTAGAGTGCAAGATAATGAAGGTGAACAAAAAAGTTCCATTCCTCCTCCAATGGCAACTCCACAACAAAAGGACCCTATGAAACAATTCAGTAAGGGGAAAGAACCTGTAAATTCACTTAATAGAACAAATGTGCAGCAGGCTGAATCTTCCCAGAACAAATTACTTGACACTAATTTTTGGAGAGTTGTTCCTGTACCAGAACAAGCAGAAAAATCTAGAAAGAGTGAAGAAGAACCTGAAAAGAATGTTAAGAAAGCTCATGCTTTTAGTTTGGCAAAAGACTTGGAGAAGGTAAAATTCAGGTACCTCTTCTAGAATTAGCTAATATACCAGCTTACAAGAAAGAAATTTCAGAATTTATTAATCTCACACAGGTGGAAGATGTAAGTGACACGGTGAACTTACAAGAAGAAAATCCGTTGGTCACCTTTGGTACTCATATATAAGAAGTATATCCTTCTGTTCCACCCTTATATATTTCTCTATTGCTTCATGATTTTACCTTACATAATTGCATGCTGGACTCAAGAGCTTCCCATAATCTCATGCCATTGTCTGTTATGAAGGAACTTAACTTGCAGATTACCAAAACTTATAGGGATCAGTATTCATTTGATTCCAAAAGGGTGAAATGTGTTGGGTTAATCAAGGATGTAGTAGTTTTTTTGGCACAAATCCCAGCAAATAGTATAGTCATGGATGTAGTGGTTTCTAACATCCCAACCAGGTTTGGAATGCTCCTGTTAAGATATTGGGGGGAAAAGTTGGGAGGTGTTCTAAAATTATATTTCACTTATGCTATCATTCTGGTTTTTAATGGGGAAGAAATGATATTGTACAAGGAAACAAGGTTTGTAAAGACCACCTCCAAGAAAGATGCAGGAAATTCCCCAATTTATAGTCAAGAAACAAAAGATATTTCTTGTTTCATGCTGCATGAGGATGCAAAATTTGCTGAAGACACAGGGAAGTAGCTCTCTTCAACAGTTTTAATAATGAGATGAACTCAAGGAAGATTTGGAAATGCTACTTTGATGGCGCCTACTCCAAGGAAGGCACATGTGTTGGATTCTTACTGATATCACCAGAAGGTAACCTCATGCCTTTCTCTTTTAAACTAGAGTTTGATTCAGAAAACAATGTGGCTGAGTATGGGGCCTTAATCTCCAGCCTTCAAGTTGCTAAATATATGGGAGTTCAATGTATTTCAATTTTTGGTGACTCTGAATTGATAATAAGGAAAATTAAAAATCGTTGTCAAACCAAGCATCCGAGATTAAGATCATAAAGGAACAAAGTTTGGGATTTGATAGAAAACTATTTTGAAGCCTTCAATATTCAATATATTCCAAGGGAGGAGAATAGATTGGCCTATTATTTAGCAGTTGGAGCCAAAACCTTCAAACCTCCAATAAATCCAAGGCTAAGGTGTGAAATTGAAATTAGACATAGACCTTATATCCTTACCAATGTGAAACATTGGCAGGTGTTTGAAGATGATGAAAAGATAAATTTGTTCCTGAAAATGATAGGAAAATTTGAAGATGATGAGATAGACTGAGAGGAAGAACAAACAGAGTAGAAAGAAGAAAAAATAAACCTTAAGCAGTCGATAGGTGAAAAGAAGATTATCCAATTGAAAGATAAGGTGCTCCTTAAAGGGTTGGTTCCCCTCGAAAGATTATTTGATTCTAATGATGTTGCTGTTGATTCAAAGAAAAAACATCAAGAAGAAGAGATGGAAGATTGTAATTTAGGAACTCAGCAGGAACCAAAAATAGTGAAATTATTCAAAGGTGTTCCCAAAAACTACAAAGAAATATACATTGATCTTTTAAAGAAATATATGGACGTGTTTTATTGGTCATATGGAGACTTGAAAACATATGACAAAAGAATAATTCAGCATAATATACCGTTGAAATAAGGAATCAAATCACACAGACAAAGCTCAGACAGATCAATCCATTGTTGCTATCTCTAATAGAAAAATAAGTAAGGAAATTGTTGCAGGCGAAAATTGTAGTCCCTCTCAGATATTTAGACTACGTTTTTAATCTGATTCCTGTAAGAAAGAAGAATGGAGAGATAAGATTGTGTGCAAAATTCAGGGATTTTAACAGAGCATCTGTAAAAGATAATTATCCTTTGCCGAAAATGGATTATGTCTTACAGAAGGTGACAGGAGCTTACAGGTTGTCTATGGTTGACAGATTTTCAGGGTATAATCAGGTAGCATTAGAAAAAGAAGATCAAAAGAAGATTGCTTTCACGATGCCCCGGGGCACCTTCATGTATGCAAGGATGCCATTTGGCCTTACGAACGTAGGTGAAAAATTTTAGAGGGCCTTGGACATAGCCTTCATTGGTGATAGGTTTGTAGTTATATATATGGATGATGTAACCATTTTCTTAGGGTCAGATGATGAACACTTGGAGCATTTACAAATTTATTTTAAAAAGTGTAGAAAGTTTGGTCTATCATTAAATCCAAAGAAATCTTTATTTGCCTTAGAAGAAGGTAAATTATTGGGTCACATGGTTTCTAAACACGGAGTAAATATTGATCTAGCAAGGGTGGAAGCCATTCAGACGATTCCTTTACCCAGAAGCAAGAAAGATATCCAATTATTCCTCAGGAAAATAAACTTTCTAAGGAGATTTGTGCTCAATTATGTTGATATTGTGAGAAGTATAACAAATATGTTGAAGAAAAATGCAGAAGTGAAATGGGATAAGGGAGCAAGAGAAGAATTTTCTAGAATAAAGGAATCACTGCAGGAATCTCCAGTTCTGATTAGTAAAGAATATCAAAAGGCATTTTAGGTATTATCATTTGCATCCCCCACTACTATTGTTGCTGTATTGTTGCAAAAAAATGAAGATAGTAAGGAGCAACTAGTTGCATTTTTTAGTAAATTTCTCAGAGATGCTGAGCTCAAATACAATATTATGGAGAAATAATTATATGCTTTGGTCAAAGCACTGAAAGCCTTCAGGACTTATGTGTTACAGTCCCAAATAACTGCTTATGTTCCTAATTTTGCTGTGAAATATGTGCTGGTCCAAAGTGATTTTTAAGGAAAAAGGGGGAAGTGGATAGCAAAAATCCAAGAGTATGATTTGGAAGTCAAACCCACCAAGCTAGTCAAGGGATAAGGGTTAGTGAAGTTTTTGACGAAGAAAAATTTTCAAGCCTTGGGAATAAATCTGTTGGCACCAGTGGATGGAGTTGTTAATGAAGAAGGTAAAATCAAGTCCAAAACAGGTATTCAATACAAATTTTTGTGCTATGATTGGTATAAATATATTGTGCATTACATGTGTTTCTTTTCCCGTCCAACTTCACTAAATAGAACAAAATATAAATATCTCAAGCTCAAATCTTAGCCATATGTTATAGTAGAAGAAAAGCTATACTGGAAAGATCCTGATGGTATTTTTATGTTATGTTTGACCAAAGGAGAATCTTTTGAAGTCACCAAAGAATATCATGAAAGTCTGTGTGGAGGTCATTATAGCTGGAAGGTCACTGCTCATAAAATTCTCAAGTCAGGCTTCTATTGGACAATCATGTTTTTCGATGTTTATAGACTGGTTAGAAGTTGTCAGAAGTGTCAAATGTTTGCTGAAAAGAAAAAACTCGCTCCATTACCTCTCATCCTAGTATTTATTGAAGAACCTTTTAGGAAATGGCGATTGGATTTTATTGGAGAGATCAATCCACCTTCAAGTGGACATTTCAAGTGGATTCTAACTTCCACTGATTACTTTACAAAATGGGTTGAAGCAATAACCACTAAGAAGGCGAATGACCAAGTAGTGATGAAGTTTCTAGAGGAAAAAATTTTCAGCAGATTCAGATGTCCAGTAAAAATTGTGATTGATAATGCTCAGGTATTCAACTCTTCTCGTTTCATTAATTTATGTTAAACATATAATGTAATTTTATCACATTCCACACCATATCATCCCCAAGGGAACGGATTGGCAGAGTCTTCAAATAAGACATTGGTCAGAATATTGAAGAAGAAAATCATCGAGAATCAGAAGGATTGGGATATGAAGTTGAAGTTTTCCCTCTCGGTAGTAGATCTACTAGAAAGTCTCCCTATGAACTGGTTTATGGAACTCAAGCGCTATTTCCTACTCAGCTAGCCAAACTAGTGATTTCTTTTCTTCAAGAAGCTCAGGAAGAACCTAATGCTCTAGTGAGAATATTGAACAAAATAATTGAATCAAGTGAAAAAAGAAACAAAGTCAAGGATAACTTGATCACTTATCAGGAAAATATGAAGTCTATATTTGACAGAAAATAAAAAGAAATTATCTTTCAAGCAGGAGATTTGGTACTGATATGGGACACCAGACGAGAAGAAAAGGGGAAGCACGATAAATTTGACCCTCTCTAGTAGGCCCATACAGATTCTCTGAGGCAAAGTCAAATAACAAATTCATTTTGGAAGATTTAGATGGAGAGTCAGTACAACTTCCTGTGAATGGGCAGTATTTGAAGAATTATTTCCAGCATTAAAAGTCAACATTCCACCATTGTAAATACCAGATTGCTCATTGTTCATATGTCACCAAGCAATATTTGACTCCATGCCCAATGGATAAGGCACTAATATGTGGTTCTTAGCACTTCCGTGGAAAAAAGCACTATCCCTAGGTGGAGCCAGATGTTGTGGCTCATTTGCATTTACCTTTGAAATATTTTTCAAAACACCAAAAAGCATATATGATAGAAAATGTAAAATTTTGTGTGTCGTATAAGAATTTTGATTTATATGTTGGTACATTAAAATTACGTAATGAGATGTGAAGGTGGGTCGAGTCAGGCTCATTCAAGTGCAAAACAGTTCAAGAGTCGGATCGATGGGCACATTCAGAACATTGCACACCGGACAGGGTCGAGTTGGGCACATTCACAAGCTCAAGAGGGACTAGTGCGGCAGAACACCGGATAAGCTCAGGAGGGTTACACCATGGAGAAAACAAACAAATTTCCTTAAGGCGGAGAAATGTTGCATTTCCCTTAAAAACTTAATATTTTTGGAGGAGGCACAAAGGGAAAAACAGATGGTCAGGATCAAAGCGCAGAATTGAAACGGAGAGATGGACGACAGAGATTGTATTGCATATTGCATTCGGTAAAGGATACGAGTTTGTAATATGGTTAAACTTGCGATTGTGATGCGATGAAATCACATATCACACATCACAAGGTTTGGAGGAAAGGCGCTAAAGGAATATGTTATGATCGCCGAAGTTTGCAGTGCAGTAAAACTCCATATTGCCGATTGCGATTTGCGATTGGCCCCACCTCTGCTTGCCACATCACCTTCCACCCGTCGCACTTCGCACATTGCACATTTTAACACTTACCTTCCATGTCTCATAACAAATCTGTTGTTTTTCTATTGCGATTGGCCCCACCTCTGCTTTCCATGTCACTTTCCGCCCATCGCACTTCGCACATCACACATTTTAACACTTACCTTCCATGTCTCATAAAAAATCTGCTGATTTACGACTGCGATTGGCCCCACCTTTGCTTGCCATGTCACCTTCCTCACGCCACACTTCGTACATCACACAGTTTAATACTTACCTTCCATGGCTCATAACAAAATCCCCGATCTATGGTTTGCAGGCGGATGCGATGCAATTTCAAAGGTGAACTCCAAAGGTTTTCAAATCCGAAGGTAAGGCATTTTTTGTTTTAAATCGCATCGGAGGAAGAAAGGAGGATTATAACATAAAGCCGGTGAAATGCCATAATGTGATAGAAATCGGACGCGATGCATTCTCCAAAGGTGATCAGAATATGGTTCAAGTCCAAGTCTTGCGACGGTTGACAAAGAGAAGACAGAACGCTGCAGGCACACACAGAGGCATAAGTAGAGTCAGACATAAGAACATATAGTGGCACTGTGGGAAGCACGACAGCGTTGTTACAAAACTATGCAACTATCACATCATAACTAGAAAGGACACCTCAGCACTTCGGGGGGACGCACCAACAACATCAGATTCAACAACACGAACGATATTTCCAGTTTCAATTTGTTTTCTTGGTATGATTGCATAAGTAATCTTAACAGTTTAGGTAGTTGAGTAGTTTCAAGAAGTTCAACAGTTACAAACTACTTTGATTTATTTAAGTAGGTAGAAAAAAAGAAAAGGGGTTTCGAGTTTTGGACCTCTAGATAACTGTTAATTTGGTGCTGAATTTTTTAAGAAATTAATGAAAGAAGATCAAGTTTCCTACACCTGTTGATGTTGATATGTCTTTCCAATTTCTCTCTGTGTTTATTTGTCTTTGAATGAAGTGAAGTAAAGTAGCATCCAGTCTCTTAATTACATTTGTGAGTAAGAGTTAAATAACCTTAATTTGCGCTCCTTCCCTCCATCTCTTCTCCCTTCACAAATTATCTCTGAAACTTAAAAGTAATAGATTTTGTGTTTACAACATATAATTTTGAGTTTCCCCTCTCTTCACAAACTCCTGATGAAACTTTAAAGTAATAGATTCTGTGTTTACATCATATTATTTCGAGTTTCCTCTCTCTCCATGAATTTCCTCTGAAACTTAAAAGTGGTAGATTATGTGTTTTCAGCATATCATTTTGAGTTTCCCTTACAGTTATTCTTCTCATTTCATTCAAATATCAGCATTTTAAGGCATTTTGAATGCTTTCATTATATCAGATTATTGAGGGTATTAAGTAATTAAATTCCAAAGGTGTTAAACAGAGGCCATTTGATATTGTAATTTTGACATACATTTATAAAATGTCTTAAGCACTGATTCATTACCACAACCAAGGGATTTTTCTTGAGATACAACAGAATACAAAGTTTAACAAACTTTATTTGGGGAAAAATTTAGGGAGAGACTAACATTACACTGTAATTCAATCAAAGTTTTCAATTCTTGCTTTGACATATAATAGAAATATTATATTCTATATAAAATTTTCAAAATAATTCATGAAGCACTCCAACAATAGCCCTCTGTACAATGATTGCACACACTCAGGGAAAAGACTTATAATACATCCCCTTTTTCTTGTAATATTTTTATTGAGGTATATGTAAAATCTAGCTACAAGAGTGGATATTAACTACAAGGGCTTTGACTAGATTTGACCATGTGACCTATGGTAGTGAAAAAACTATAGGTAGTAAGGTAGTGAGTATAAATTCAATGTGCAAAAGGAAATCAAGAGAGCGACGAAAAACTTGAGTACATTATTTTTAAATTTAATGAATGGTGAGATACTCAGAAGACCTTGAAGAAGCTTTAGAGGTTAGATGGAAATAATAAAAAAATATTATGATACATAGTAGTGAATAAAGGAAATAAAAGTAAAGGCACTTTTGAATGTTTTTCAATGTTTATCAAAATTGTCTTTTTTTAATATGAATCAAACCTGTTATCATCATTTTTAATTTTTATTTTGAATTTGGTAGGAGACATTGAGTATTTTTTTCTATCAAAGAGAACTAACATGATAATTTAAAATTTCGTTACAGATGTTTAACTGATGTATCTTTTCTGATGTCAAATCCTTTAAATGCAATTTCATAAGTGAAGGTTCATTTTTTAGGTATCTTTTGTGAGTTGTGGGTGTTCATGCCATTTGTTGAAACAAGGGGGAAGAGTTGAGGAGAGAGTCAGGGTATTATGTCTCATGTCAAATACTTCCAAGGCAATTTCATAAGCGAAGGTTAATTTATTAAGTATATTTTGTGAGTTGTGGGTGTTCATGCCATTTGTTAAAACAAGGGGGAAGAGCCGAGGAGGGAATCAAGATATTCCGTCTCATTCTTCAATTTGGTTTTTATGGTGTTGTTGAAACTTGCAACTCTAAATGTGAATCAATGGAAATAATTTGTCATATATATTAACCAAAAACACACCAAGGACTTTATTGGTTTCTTAAGTTGGGATGGTGATATCCTCCCAACTAGAGTTCAATTCCTGATAAGTGTGTGTTTTATCCCATCAAACAATGTGGCCGTTGTGGCCATTTTGTCTGTATGGGTGTTAATTTTATCTATTATCTGATATAATATCTGAAATATTTACACGTTCTCAGTGATCATCCCTTAAATTATTATAGAAGCATTTTCTTCTTCTTCTTCCAATTTCTATGTTCCAAGTGATTGAAAGAGATATGGAGTTGACATGGTGCAATTATTCATATCAATAATAGTATGAATGCTGATGTTTCCATGACATGTTTTCCACTCTTCTGTTAATTTATAAGTTCTCATATGTTATTTATTTTCAATGCCCTAAGAAAATGGTCTCAAGTTATCACTAATGACTTGGTGTATAGACATTACTTTTTACATCATATTTTGTTTGTGAAGGGTTCTCTATGTTATTTTTCTAATTTTAACATGTTCGCTTTGATTGACACCACTATAATATTCCTATAAAGTCATATGCGGGGCAAGCACTATGATATTCCTATCATGTAATATGTGGGCAAGCACTTTCTCTACTATTAATTTCCTTTGTTATATGTCGAATCCTATGTCCATTAAGTAGCACTAAGATTCTTCATTTTCAGAGTCTCAAATTTTCTCTATCGTGTGTATTAAGATGATGCAATGATCAAAAATAGAGTGCTTGGGACATAAAATAACTTGTCTTTAGGCCATTTTCCCTTCATCTTTTACCTATTTACCAAATTTCCTTCCTATAATTCCTTTCATTAGTTTCACAAACACTAAGCTGATCATTATTGTTCTATAGTTCCCTAGGCTCTTCTTCTCCCTTCCTTTGAAGATTGATATAATGAGACTTGTTGTCCAATATGCTAGAAACTGAAAGGACTTCCTAGATAATTTCATTGAGTATTGTTGATAAGAGTGGTTGATATATTCCTGCCCCGATTTGAGGTGTTATGCTAGGAGGAATTTGATATCCTTTTCTTTCACCGTAGCTACCTTTTTTATACCTTCTTCTAGTTCCTGTCTTGTTTTAGGATGTACCAAAACTACAGAGGATCCAAATATATTTATGAATCTTCAATTAGAATTTTATTGCATGATAATGGGATCATCCCGTTCCATTCCATTTTGTTGTTAAACAGTTTGTGGAATTTTATTTCATCCATATGCACATTTTAAAGCTTACCCCCATGAAAAAACAATAAAAGTATATGATCTTTGAACCAAATTGTTAAATGTTATGGAATACTTCTATTTGTTTCCCTTATTCCCAATTTCCCCATTCCCCATACCTTTCTCAATTTGTACACATAAATGCCTATTCAATAATTTCTCATGATGCCACTATTAAGTTAAGTTGAAGTTATATACTGAGATGTTTGGTCTCTACAGGGCTCTTAACACAAAACACAAAAGTTATATACATAATCTACGCACATAACACATAAGGAAAGATTGCTACTAAATAATGATTCACACTAATGGTTTAGATACCTGTATGGTGGTGTTCGGGTGGGCCGGGTCGGTTTAGGTTAGGTCATGTGAGGGCGCCCAAGGAAACACATTCATATGGGTCAGGTCGGGTTGGGTTCTGCCGTGTGAGGGCACCCAAGCAAACACGTTCGAGCGGGTTAGGTCAGGTTGTGCCATGTGATTGTGCCCAAGGAAACGCGTTTGGGTGGGTCAGTGTAGGTCGGGTCGGGTCGTGTCAGGGCACCCAAGGAAACGCATTCGGGCGGGTCGGGTCGGGTCGTGTTGGGTCGTGTGAGGGTGGCCATATAAAAAATGCTAAGTTTTGACTACCCATGTGCCTTGTGCACGTTCGTACGACTTGTTTTTCATTTGACCCCTCATGCCTTCGACGTTCAAGTGGGTCGGGTTGGGTCGGTTCATGTGATGGCGGCCAAGGAAACGCGTTTGGGTCAGGTCATGCCGTACTGTGAGGGTGCCCAAGGAAACACATTCAGGTGGGTCAAGTCGGGTCATGTGAGGGTGCCTGAGGAATGCTTCCGGGTCAAGTCGTGTCGGGTCATATGAGGGCGCCCAAAGAAACACGTTCAGGTGGGTCAGGTTGGGTCTAGTCGGGTCGTTCCGAGTGAGGCTGCCCAAGGAAACACATTCGGGTGGGCCGGGTTGGTTTAGGTCGTGTCGTGTGAGGGCACTCAAGGAAATGCGTTTGGGTGGGTCAAGTCGGACAGGTCGTGTGAGGGCACCCAAGGAAACATGTTCGTGAGGGTTGGGTTGGTTCGATTTGGGGCATGCCGTGTGAGGGCGCCTGAGGAAACACGTTCGAGCGGGTCAATTCAGGTCAAGTCATGTGAGGGCGACCAAGGAAACATGTTTGGGTGGGCTAGGTCGGTTTAGGTTGGGTCGGGTCATGTGAGGGCGGCCAAGGAACACTTCTGGGTCGGGTCATGTCGGCCGCGGAGGGGTGACCAAGGAAACGTTTTGGCTAAGCGTTCGGTCCGACCGAGTTGTGACGTATGAGGCTGCCCCATTTGGAAACACGTTTAGGTAGGCCGGTTGCTGTGTCATGTGGGAGGGCGCCCGGAAACACATTTGGGCAGTCGTGCTCGGTCGAGTCGCCGGGTCAAAGGCTCGCCTGCCCGGTCGCCCGGTCGGGTCGTCGAGTCATGGGCTCAGGGTTTCCGGGGTCGCCTGCCGTGTCAAAGTTGGGTTTGGTCGGGTCGTGTCGTGTCGTGGGTCAGGCGTGAGGGCCGCCCAAGGAAACGCATTCGGCGGGCTTCCAGGTCAAAGTTGGCCGCGGCCGAGGTGAGGGGGCACCCAAGGAAACGCGTCTCGCTGCCGCCGTGTCGAGTCGTTTTCGTGAGGCTGCCAGAGGAAACACATTTAGGTGGGTCGGGTCAGGTCAGGTCGTGTGAGGGCGCCCATGGAAATGTGTTTGGGTGGGCTAGGTCGATTTGGGTCGGGGTGGGTGAGGGTGCCCAAGAAAACATGTTCATGCGGGTCTGGTCGGGTCGTGTGAGGGCACCTAAGGAAACGCGTTTAGGCAGGTCATTGTTGGGTGTGGAGCTTGATTATCTTGTTTATTTTGTATCAAAACGTTGGACCCCTATACCTTAATGGGGCGGCAATGCCGCCCGTAATTAAACGCTACCTGGGGGGTCTGGGGGGGGTGGCTGCGACTTTATAGAGTCCCCCCCTGGCGGGGGGTTTTGGGGGCAGCGCCCCCGAAGCTAAAAATAGATGTAAAATTGCCTTGTAAAAGTATAGTAATTTCTAGTCAATCTGGGTCATTCATTAGGCAGATGATCTGACGGTAGAAGTTATATTTAGTTTAGGGTTTTTTTCCCTAGAAGGCAACCCCTCGCTTTGTATGAGGGTATTGTTTTACGACTGTGTATTGTATGTGTACTCTCAGAGCGAGAAACAGATAGGGAGACTGTGAGAGAAAACAAAGGATATTATAGCAGATCTACTGTAGGTTGTGTCTCTTCATTTTGCTGGATAATAGAAAGGAAGGACTGGCTTTTCGGGGTGGATGTAGCCCAAACTGGGTGAACCACGCATATCTGTGTCTCTCTGGTTTTATGTGTTTTTTGCACTTGTGTTTTTCGCATATTTTATGTGTTGCATTGATCTATAATATATAATTTTCTAACAGTCATTTCGGGTCGTGTTGTGTGAGGGTGCCTAAGGAAATGCATTCGGGCGGGTTGGGGCGGGTCGGGTCGGGTCGTGTGAGGGCGCCCAGGGAAACACGTTCGGGTGGGTCGGGTCGTGTGAGGGAGCCCAGGGAAACGTGTTCGGGCAGGATGGGTCGAGTCAGGTTGGGTCATGTGAGGGTGGCCACATAAAAAATGCTAAGTTGTGACTGACCGTGTGCCTTGTGCACTTTTGTGCGATCCATTTTCCGTTTGCTCCCTTATGCCTTCGTTTGGGCAGGTTGGGTCTTGTCGTGTGAGGGTGCCACAGGAAATGCGTTTAGGTCAGATTGTGTGAGGGAGATCGTATAAAAAATGCTAAGTTGTGACTGACCGTGTGCCTTGTGCACGTTTGTGTAACCCGTTTGCTCCCCCGTGCCTTAATCCACGTTCGGGCAGGTCGGGTCGGATCGAGTCATGTGATGGCGCCAAAGGAAACACGTTCGGGTCATGACGGGTCAGGTCATGATGTACTATGAGGGTGCCCAAGGAAATTCGTTCGGGCGGGTTGGGTCGTGTGAGGGCACCCAAGGAACGCGTCCAGGTCGGGTCGTGTGAGGGCGCCCAAGGAAACACGTTAAGGCGGGTCCGGTCGGGTCATGCCATGTGAGGCTGCCTAGGGAAACACGTTCGGGCGAGTCGGGTCGGGTCATGTCATGTGATCGTGCCCAAGGAAACGAGTTCAGGCGGGTCGGGTCGGATCGTGTCATGTCGTGTGAGGGTGCCTAGGAAGACGCGTTCAGGCATGTAGGGTCGGGTCATTCCGTGTCATGACGGCGCCCAAGGAAACGCGTTTGAGTGGGTCAGGTCGGGTCAGGTCATGTGAGCGCACCTAAGGAAACGTGTTTGGGCAGGCCGGGTTGGTTCAAGTCGGGTCGTGTGAGGGTGCCTAAGGAAACCGTTTGTGCGGTTCAAGTCGGGTCGTGTGAGGGCACCTAAGGAAACATGTTCGGGCGAGTTAGGTCAGGTCGTGTAGTGTGAGGGTGCCCAAGGAAGCATATTCGGGCGGGTCGGGGCGGGTTGGGTCAGTTCGTGTGAGGGTGCCCATGGATGTATTGGACTGTCGTTTTAGGGCAGGTCGGGTCGTGTGAGCATCACCTAACATCTCCAAGAGGGATGTGTTGGATTGTAAGAACAATCACAAGATCTAAATGTGAACCAATACATAACTAGATACTTGCAAAAAAAGAAAGAAAATAGAATAAAATTGTTGAGAAATTGAGTAATAAACCAAGGAGACTCTCTAGGATGCCAACTAATTCAAATTGGGTTGAGATTCCATGTGCATGCACTTGGTATATCTGAAAAGCACTTTCCCTAGTTTGCAAATAAGTCAAATTAGATTGGGAGACCCAAAATTAGAAAAATATTCTAAAATAGAGTGAAATAGAAGTAGGTGGAGTTAGAAATCAATTAGAACTAATTAATTACTCTCACATGAAAAATAATAAATAGTTAAACTTAGTTGAACTCGAAAATAGGAATAAAAGTCAACTTAACAAGGAGAGAAGAGAGAAAAATGACGACTAACTACTGCAAAGTAGGGAGGAAGTGCATACTCACTCTAGGAAGGTCTTTGAATTAGGTAGTAGGAATCAATGAAGTAGAATTATCCATTTAATCCTCCAACTAGAGTCTAGTTAGTGCCACATGTCATCCTAGGTGGCACCCCCTATTAAAATAGAAAACCTTAAAAATATAGAATTTAAAAAATGATAGGGAATGCCCAATAGTGATGAAAATTGGTCATATGTGCCCCTAATAATGTATGGAAGAGGGTTTAATGATGGCCAGAGTGTGTGCCTTAATGAACTAATGAGTGTAATGTACCCCAACACCATCCCATAACCCAAATAGGGAGTATGCTATTGAATGAACCCTAGCAATTCTCAGCCACATTAAGTACTCATGTATAACAAAAAACAATCAATGAGTCCCAATAATTTGCGGCCATGCCAAGTACTCATGAAATAAATGATACAATACACAATATCAAAAGAGTGAGGTAAAGAGGGACAACCTAGTGGGAAGAAAAACACCCGTAAAAATACAATGCATACTATTTCAACTATGTAGTTGCTATGAAGAAGGGTGGTGTTGTGACCCGTTTTCCATTTTCTCCCTCGTGCCTTTGGTGTTCAGGCGGGTCGGGTCGGGTTGGGTCATGTGATGGTGCCCAAGGAAACGTGTTCGGGTTGGGCCAGGTCAAGTCATGTGAGGGTGCCCAAGGAACGCGTCCGGGTCGAGTCATGTGAGGGCATCCAAGGAAACGTGTTCAGGCGGGTCAAGTAGGGTTGTGTTGTGTTAGGGCGCCCAAGGAAACGCGTTCGGGCGGGTCGGGTCGGGTCAGGCCGTGTCGTATCCAAGGATACGTCTGCTTTACTTGGGGTTATCCTTAGTTGCTCCATAGGATCTATATTGGGTCATCATCCTTTCTTGATGGGGATCTTCATGCCCTGGGCTATTTTTATCTTTTGGGAGTTGGCTCTAGTACAAGGTTGTGGGTTAGCCAATGGTGAATTTCTAGTACATAAGTGTGTGATTTCAAATTAATCAAGCATGCATAGGCCTATAAAATTAAGGTTATATGGTAGACATTTTGTCTGGTGGACAAAATTAGAGTTTGGTTTGATTTTTCTTGATTACAAACAATGGTCAACAACCCGCACCAATGTTGCTTTCCTTTATGAAACAACCAACATCAATGCCTTCCAAAAAAAACTCAAAACATAAGCAAACAAGTATCCATTCTTATCAAGTCATGTTGGGGCACTAGGTAGAATAATATAATCTATAAAAGAAAACACCTCCAACATTTCAGAACGAAGTATGAACAAAATGAACCATTACTTAGACTGCATTGTAAGCCAAGAAACCAAATTTATCAATGCAAGGAACTATATTTGAGCCTCCCTATTGTTCTAAGGATCCATTTCATAGTCATACTTCTTTTTCTCTCTATCCCCAAATATTCCTTTTGAGGGTTTTCCACAATTAGTCTTAATTTTTAATCCATAGATTTTTTCCTTCCAATTTATGTTCAGTTCCCTCCACCTTTCAAGATGAACTACTTGCTACAAATAAAACTTTGGAATCCTATATCCAATGGGGTTTTTCTATTAGGAAATTTATTTTAGAAAATTTTTCCAAACCATTAAGATTTTTGATGACTTTATATTTTTCCATGGAGCTTGAATCCTTAGCCGCAATTCCCACCCATAACCCATTTAACCCCCTAAACCTTTAAACCCTAACCCATTTAACCCCCTAAACCTTTAAACCCCTAACCCACTTAACCCCTAAACCCTAAACCTCTAAACCATTAACCCCTAACCCATTTAACTCCTAAACCCCTAACCCATTTAACCCCTAAACCCTAAACCTCTAAACCCTTAACCCTTAACCCCTAAATGAGACATAACCCCTAAATCCCTAAACCCCTAACCCATTTAACCCCCTAAACCCTTAACCCCTAACCTCTTAAACCCTAATTCCTGACCCCTAACCCATTTAACCCCTAAACCCTAACCCCTAACCCATTTAACCCCTAAACCCTAACCCCTAACCCTTATAAGTGTCCTCCATCATCAATGTCTGCAACATTAGGGGAATTTTGAGGTTTGAAATGGGCCTCCTAAAGAAATTATAAAATAATAGTGGAAATACTAAAATAATATTTGATTACATCATCAAATTTTAGAGGGAAAAAATTAAAAAAAAAAAACTATTTTTTTCAACTAGTATTTTGAACTTATCTCCTTAAGGTTTTGCTCAAATTTTGAGCGTGAATAATCTTTGGATGCAAAATTTAATTCCTCATCCAAGGAGTACCAATTTTTCATACTTTTGATGGAATTTTATACACGAAAAATGAAAAATACATAAAAATCGTGATTGCAATCACGTTTTTTTTTTTTAATGTATTTCTCGTTTTCATGTAGCAAAGTCCATCAAAAGAATGCAACATGGGTACTCCTTGGATGAGGAATTAAATTTTCCATCCAACGAGTATTTCCACTTGAAATTTGAGTAAACCCTTAGGGAGATAAGTTGAAAATATGAGTTGAAAAAGTAGTTTTATTATTTTATTATTTTTTAATCTTTTTACCTTTTACTCCAAAAATGGTGAATCATCCCCCATGGTTGAAATCATCATCTTGAATCCTATTGGTTCTTATAAAGTTTATTTTAGTTTTACATTTTTCTTAGGAGGCACATTTTAGACCTCAAAATTCCCTTAATGAGTGCACGATCTCGGTCCAACGTGTTCATCAAGTATAATGTACATGCAGGATGTATAATCAATGATCAAATCAATAGATCTAAAAAGATATTAAAGACATAAAAGAGTAACATAAATAAAAAAAATACTTATCTTCAATGAGAAGTGATCATCTCCCTCTTGAATCAACCTTCAAGAGTCATTACTATCCATTATCCATATAATGTTGTTGCCTTAAATATATGTCAACGGACTTCATTCATAGCCACAATATAATTGATACTAATCCATCTTGTGCTACATTAAACCTGTCACAAGTGCTTGAACATCTTCACACTAATCATGCTAGGGTATCAAATCTTTGCCATAATACAATGTTTTCTTCCAAACCCTAACCTCATAATATCCATCAAACCCTAATAACCAAATTTCCTAAGGTTTCCTTCAAACCGTAGCATTCTTTTAGGTCTCCACCATCTTCTCTAGTTTCCAACAAAGGTATCTTCATAAGGGTGATCTTCAATGAATTTTCTTCAATCCAACTTTGATACCATGCTAAATTTTCTTAGGGCTATATTGTTATTCGCTTTAGATGATTCCATTTCTTCATTTGCATATTAAATTCACCCCACGACATCGTAACATTATTTATATTTACAACATTATTCAACAACATCTGCAATTACATAGAAAGAACAATATCACCATCAATGCAATGGAACATAAAGGAAAAATAGAAGAAAAGTATTTAGACATAGAGACACCAGGATTGGTCGGAGACAAGGGGAAAATCCACTATGGGGAAACCCTTTCAAATTATTATTATTATTTGATTTTCATTGAATGATTCAAAAAAAAAGTCTACAATGATCCACATCTTCAACAATAATCCTATCCAAAAAAATCAACTAAACAATATCCATGAGATGACACCAACAATGCTAATAATAAAAACATTGATTCAGAAGCATGCGATCAACTATCATGGTCTACGGTCAACTTCTAAACTCTACGGTCAACTAACGAAATATGTGGTCAACTGTTAAAATTAAACCTTGGTTCCCAATCATACATAGAGAGTGAGGTGTATGCGGCTAAAACCCTCCAACTACATGCATATGCCTGCGTGCCTGCATTTGTGACCAAAATCTGCCTGTGTCATCCCTGCAGCTGGTAACCAAAACCCTAGACACACGTGCGAGCTTCAGACCCTACAATCTCAGACCTGTATGAACCAATCTCCATGACCCAACCTCAGACCTGTGTGAGCCAAACCAAAAGAAAAAAGAATAATCACGATGATGATGTCCAAATGAGGGTCACTTGACTTGTATTTATAGCCATCCATGGGTGTTCAATTTCTCTTTTGGGCTGACCTATCCTTTTGTGCACATGTGGGATTTTCCTAAAAAATACACTTTCCCTTCCCAAATTGAGCGTTTATAAATAGTCAAAATTGGTCCTCTTGAAAAGAGGAATCTAGTCCCATGGTTGGAATTTTTCAGTGAGCTCCCAAATAATGTGATTATTACCGAAATAATTTTAAATATGTACGATGGATCACAGAAGCCAAAATTCTAAAAACTTTCTCATCGTTTGCAAACATTAATCTGTAATCAAGATTTGGATTATATGTTTCTCGAAAGGGTCTTAAGTCAAAAATTAAAAAATATATTCCATTTTTCACTATTAATTCCTTCCAATCTCAGCATATTGACATTCTTCCACCTTTGATGTCAAATAATGGTGGTCAATGGGTGAGAAGCTCTACACACAATATGAATGCTTCCACCTTGTAATATTTCTATGAATATTTCTCAAGGAATACCTTACGAGAAAACCCTCAACATTTCTTCACATTTTGTAGGTATGATACCCACTGTAGATTCACTAGCGTTAATTAAAACCCTTAAACTAGCAGACATCAAATTGCTACCAATCCCCGTACCTTGATCAACATCCCTATCATTAATAGGAGTTGAGTATTAAAAAGGTTTTTTGATGTCACAACATCGAGAATAAACCATTTAATTGAATGAAAAAAGTTAGAGTCAATTGGTGCCAATTGAAAATGAGGAACTAAAATGTTATTTACATTGCAATGGGCTGGAATAAATCTTAGAGTTGTGAACTATTAGTTCCAACTATGAAGACTTACCAAATATTGTGACCTATTAGTTCCAACTACGAAGACTTACCATTAAACCAAATGACTAAGTTATACCTAGCATATAATAAAGGAAAATAACCTCAAAGATCAATCTCCATACCTCTTAAATAAAGCTCAAAATACTCAACCCCTCAAACTAACCCAACAAAATATATCAATAAGAATATACCACAATTAATCTAAATTTAACTGTCAAGGTATTCCACTTTAGCTAAGCTAAGCGTCCTCGGAGTTAAACCCCACTAAAGTAAAAATGTGAAAAAGCGCACTTAAAACACCAATGAACATATGGAAAATTGGCTTAACGACATGCGATTATCCTGATCATCAAATCCATACCCTCTTCTGTGCTATCCAATCCTTCAATCCATCTTCTCATTGAAGGGGCAAGCCGAAATTTCCTCTTTTTTTGGCTCTCTTCCAGCTTATTTTGGATGATTTCAGGCTACTGAGCACAACCATGCCTCCCAAGCAGCAGTCCAAGGCCTATGTAGCCAAAAAAAAAAAGGTCTTGGAGGACAAGACCTTCGGCCTCAAGAACAAGAACAAGGCAAAAATGTTCAGAAATATGTCCAGAGCCTTAAGCAATCGGTGCAGCCCAAACCCGACGCCAAAGTTAATACAACCAAGGTAATATTTTCCCATTTTTTTTTAGGGTTTATGGTGCTTGAAAAGGCACGACGATCGGAATTTACTTGGGTTTCGTAGTCTTGATTGATCTGTTTGTTTGGTTTGTAGCAAAATAAGGAAGAGGAAAAGAAGAGGGAGAAGGAACTGAACGACCTGTTTAAAGTTGTTGTCAGTCAGCCAAAATTTCCACCCGGTAGGGTTTTGAAATTATGCTTTCTTTCTTCATCATTTTTTTCCATTTAATTAGTTTTCATTATTTAAATCCCCCCCTCGTTTTTTACACTGGAGGAGAATAGAGTCCTGTAAATGCAATTGCATTCTTTAAGTTGCAGCGTGAACAACAACTCTTAAGGTTCAACAGACTAAAGTTTCAACCATAAGGGTTTTGAATATGATGTGACATATCATTAATAATTTCATTGCCAATATTTTAATTATTAGCTATTTATCCGGTTTAGTTTATTCCCTGGTTTTGTATTGTATTCTGGATGAGGTTAAAGTCTTTGTAAGTGTGGCCATGAGTTCAGAGTGCAGTCATAATTTACTCAGTTAACAACCCCTTTAATTCATATATCCTAAAATTCTCCATCAGGGGTTTAAACATTACATATATATCACAGGTGGAATCGACAACTAGTGCTATTTGTTACTCTCGTAAAATGGGGTTTATTTCAACTGCTACACGTACCATTGTGGCCCCCAGGTGTAGTCGGGGGTTTGAACCAGTTACGACACAAAAGTGCACTTAAATGTGCATTTTATCAGGAATTTATCTACACCATGGGGGCTAAACATAATATAATATTAACATTTATCATTATGAGAAGCTATTTTTTGTTCATGGGAATACGCCATTTACAGTTCTATTTTTTTTTTTTTGGGGCGGGGTATGATATTGGTCGGGGGGGGTGGGGTGGGGTGATATTGGTTGAGCCTTTGTGACGATAGAGATAATTTTTATTATAGCCATATGTATGTTGGTAAGCATACTACTGCTAGAAATTGACAATGAATGTGATGCTCAAAGTTAGAATTTTTAGATAGATCAATACAAAGGAAAATATTAAACTGGTTTCTGCCTTGCATAGGTAAGATCATAAGTTTTTCTCAGAAGATTCGAGAAGCCCAATTATGTTGGGCTTTCTTCATGAGGCCTTTTATATTCTGTAGTGATGTCTTTGGTTCCATCTTCAGACTTGTCCTGTTCTGCTATCATTTATTCCATGAAGTTGTTACGAAATTCAGTCACAACATCATGTTTAGTTTCTAACATCCTGAAACTGACATAAAGGTACAATGAACTACTTGGATACCAATTTATAAGAGCTTCAAGAATAAATTCATCTTCAATAATAATTTAATTCTTAAGCGAAATTCATGAAAGAGCATATGAACCATAAACTGCCCATCCCATTCAAAGACATTGGTCCAAATGAAGAGATGGATATCTTAAAATTTGTTTGTTAGGTCCTTCCATTCATAAGGTGGTTCATTATATTCCATCTCTTGGCCTTCTTTAATTTTTTGATTAATATTATTGTTTGGTCAATTTAGTGTGTCCTAAATTGCTGCATTTAATTTGTCAATCCGGGAATCGTAAGCTGATGAAGTGCGGCGCACTATATGTGCAAGATAACCTATTTCTTAACTTTTTTGTCGTTTTTGGTTTTCTAAGGTGAAATGGAAATTCTAAGATGAAAACAAGTTTGGTTATGTTTGTTCAAGGAAGTGATATCCCCTATAATGATTTACCAACTTGAAATTCTAAAAAGCAATTTGAAATTTACAATGACAAGACTTAAAAGGAAAATGAAAATGTGCTGCTGAAATGAAAAGGTGCTGCTAATCTAATAAATCAAAACAGTAAACTAGTGAACATGAAAATCAAACTATTCTTGCTGCTGACTAAACACAAAAGAAACTATGTTTAAGGAAATTCAAAATTGCAACAAAATAAATCTAAATCAGATTACATCAATTTATCTTCTGACCCTTCATCATTAGTCCAGCTATGATTTTCGGAAGTAATCATAAACAACTTGTGTAACTGATATTTAATTTGCAGAAAATAAACTAATACTAAACCATACACTCATGATTCAATCCCTCACCATCAGTCCAGCTGTGGCTTTCGGAGGTAACCGAAGATGTCATGCATGATTTAATATATCTAAATTTGCAGAAAAGAAACTAATACTAAACTACACATTTCATAATGCAATCCCTCACCATCAGTCCAGCTGTGGCTTTCGGAGGCAACTGAAGATGCTATGAGCAGCTTAATATATCTAAATTTGCATAAAAGAAACTAATACTAAACTACACATTTCATAATGCAATCCCTCACCATCAGTCCAGCTGTGGCTTTCGGAGGCAACTGAAGATGCTATGAGCAGCTTAATATATCTAAATTTAACTACTAAAGCAGATAAGCAAAACTGAAATGAACAAAGCAAGACTGAAATTAAACAAAAGCTATGAAAAACAAACTAGTAGCAGAACAATGTTAGATCCATGTCATTAGTCAAAAAGCTATAAAAATGCCCGGCCTGTCTATCTAAAACCTGCACAAGAACACTGATCAGTGATTAACAATCATAAAACATGAAAGATAGAAATGAAATGGAAATTATGGAAATGTATAAACAGAAATGAAACAACTGCAACGTATAAACATATGGATGGATTATGATACAATGATTTTTAAAGAAATGAAATGAGAAATATACACTAATACACAAAACCTTAGCTGAGCAGGGGCCCTCTACACAGCCTTGGTAACGGTCCTCAAACACGAATTAAGTTGAAAAACAGAGTCTTCTCATATTAAAAAGCAGTTCATTACAGAATAGTAATGTTACGGCACAAGTGCAGCGTAATCACTACAGAGCAGACTAAAAGATAACAGTGACTATATCTGCTAACATCAACTATCAACTAACTTCCTATGCGTATGCAAACGCACTATATATAACAACAAACTGTAACTGTCTCCTAAAGTTCATGCTGGCAGAGAGCACATAGACCACTACGTCCACGGATATAGGAGCATGGCCGTGTTGGAAAGTGAATCTACGGAAGGTGGATGCTTGAATTCGACTCCATAGCTCTGCACAGATGTCGATTTAACCTCCGCATGCTTAGAAACGGCCGTATGGATCTTTATGTGCCACGAAACAGAGTCTGGCCGACATGAAACTCCATGGTTGACTTCCATGTGGACGCCTTTGACCGCGGCTTCTTTGGACGAGTTTGCTTGAACCAATAGGACACGAACCATGTCCACGTCATTCCTGACCTGCCCATGTGGCTCGTTTCTCTTGTAGACACCTGTAGCATAGAGTTTCACAAAATAGCTGCGGAAAGTTGCAGCAGCTGCGGAAAGTGGCAAGATTCCGCAGCTGAATGAACAAAATCTAGATCAAATAACAAACACAAAAATATAATTAAAAACCATGTTAGATGCTCTTTTGCACATGATATTGACAATTTGGGAGGTTTAGGTGAGTGAAAAAGGTATGGAAAAATGCATGGAAAAGATGCGAATTTGGGACTCAACATACCCCCACTGTGAAGGTGTTGCATGTCCCCATGCAACCAAAATTTTGATACTCTTTGTTCAGTTCATGTGCCTTGATACTTCAGCCAGCACATCCAATCCCCTTCTCTTCTTCTTTGGTACTGCCATCATTCTGGGTTTCTTCATTAAGCACCTAAATTTGATATTCACAAGTGCTCTGCTCAATTTCTGGCATTTCCTTTTCAATTTCTTATTCTTCTTTTGCCATATTCCCAAATGTAACATAGTATTATCATGGATGATCTTGTCTAGCTTGCCTTGTTCTTTCAATGTTTCATTTTCATTTTTGATGTGCCTATTTAAAAGCTCCAGCTCAAAAATTTCCTGTTTTAATGATTGAACTAAATCATCCCGCAATGTATGAGGCTGAATGGAAGAAGTACTTGGACCTGTGGCTGCCTTTTCCAAGGATTCTATATAGTCATATACCTCCTGCTGCTTGGGGTCTATTTCAGGTGTCATTTTCATTGGGCTGTCCCCAAAATGCTGTAAAGGAGAATTATGTTCAAAATCTGGCCGAGGAGGGCTTACATCAATATTTTGCTGAGAATACGATGGAGTATGCTCATTGTCTGATTGGGAATGAAAGGAACCAGGTTCACTAACTGACTGAGATGGACTATGGTCAGTTGGGGACTGTTCAGATGTCTCCTCACCCAAATCAATGAAATGAGGACCCTTAATTTGCGTTTTTCTCAATTTCCCTTTAAGCCTGCTACTTCTCCTCACATGCTGTGGTACACTGTCCTTTTGTTCCTGTTTTCCTTTCTCTGCCTTCTTGGATATAGATGACTGTTTTTGAAGATAAACTAATCTTTCAGATAGTATTTGATGATCTTCTTCTTCAGAGGAAGAAGTTTTATGTACAGCCTCAATAATTTCTTTCCCTTTTGGTATTATTGGCTTCTTAGCCTTGATTTCCTTCTTCTTCCTTTTTACCAATCTCTCTTCCCTATCAGTTCTTTCCATAGTAGTAGTAGAAGTATTTTGGATTTCATCTATTGTTCTTTTCCTTCTACTTCTTCTTGCTGTGCTAGCTGCGGGAATTTCCTGAGTAGGAGTAATTTGGGTTTCAACATTCATTATTTTTCTTCTACTCCTTCTAATTGAACTACCTTCAGGAATTTCCTGAGGTTCCTCAAAGAAATTTCTAACTAGGAATTGTTCCCATGTGTCTTTTCTTTCCCTTAACTCCTTTTCAATCAGAATTTTTATAAGGCCGTGGTGATATAGA